>CM060082.1:44574316-44619316 GCA_030533445.1 Cyprinodon diabolis | reverse complement strand
TCTGGAATCAGATATCAGGGCTTTATTGGGAGCGACCGTCAGAAAAACTTCAGCGAGGGACAGTAAACAAGTGTCCTCCAGGAGCCAATCAGAGCAGCCTGTCTGCCTGCAGGACGTCCTGATTGGTCCACCGCCTGGAAAGAAACTTCACAGCCAGAAACTTTATTTTGAAGGATTTTTGGAAAATGAGACGAATTAATGTCTGAATTTGATCTGAATCCTTTTAATCAGAAAAGTTCTGCAACGTTTGATGGAGCTTTAGAATCTGCTTCTGACTGCACAGTTCACCGGCCCAAACCAGAACCAGAACCAGGAACCTGCAGCAGCCCAAACCAGAACCAGTTTGAAGGAAAGGAAGGGTTCTGATTGGATGTTTGCTCGGCATCCTATCAATGAAGCGTCTGAGCAGCCTGATGCTCAGGAAGCGGAAGGACAAGGAGAGCCGGATGGAGAGGAGAAGGAGCGAACCCTCAGCAGGAGGAGAGGAGGAAGAGGAGGACGGGAGGAGGACTAACCAAGGACACAGGCAGACGGACAGACGGATGGTGAGGAGGAGGTCTGAGCCATGTGGACAGATGGAAAAGGAGTTGGAGGACACGAGAAAGAGCGAATGGACACAGTCTGACTCCATCGTAGAGGAGGAGAACAGGAAGGAGAAGAGCAGAGAGACGAAGGAACAGAGGAAGTCTGTCTCCTGTATAATGTTGGAGGACAGGGTGGGAGGACAAGTGGACAGAAGACAGGACACAAAGACAATGAGACGGCGCTCTGAGCCCTGTGGGGTTCTCCACATCCAGCTGCTTCCTCTGTCCTTCAGGAAGAGACAGGCGCTCCTGCAGAGAAGGACAGGATGGAGTATGTCCTGCAGCGAGGACGGGGACAGGAGGCGAGAAGATGGTCACAAGACCACGGGGACGTCCATTTGTCCAGTAGACAACAGTAAGACAAATGTGTTTTTACCGTACAAACCACATCAGACGCCTGACAATTGTCCCCTCAGAGACTCCTAAAGACAAACCGTAGGTCTGCAAATATAGTGTCTTATTAGCAGGACGTCCAAAAAAAGTTAAAATCAATCCTCTGGACTTTGTTTCCAAGTTTGACGACGTTTCTCTTCCATCCAGGAAGCTTTTTCAATCCAAATGTCAGAAATAGCGTTTAGTTCCAGGTTTTATCCAGCAGCCCAACAAAGCCTGGTTTTAGTTTAGAAAACATGTAAATAGAAACGGATGAACGGGTCCCCCCCTTTGGAAGGCATCAATTTTGAATTGAAAAAGTTTCCTGGATGAAAGAGAAAAGTCCAGAGGATTGATTTTATGGACAGACTCTGATATGGAGGCCTGAGAATCTCCACCAGCAGATTAGCAGGAAAAGTCCCACGATGAGGTTCAGGTTCTAGGAGGGATGAATGGATGACAGGTGAGGGATGGATGAATGGATGACAGGTGAGGGATGGATGAATGGATGACAGGTGAGGGATGGATGAATGGATGACAGGTAAGGGATGGATGAATGGATGACAGGTAAGGGATGGATGAATGGATGACAGGTGAGGGATGGATGAATGGATGACAGGTGAGGGATGGATGAATGGATGAAAGGTGAGGGATGGATGAATGGATGACAGGTGAGGGATGGATGAATGGATGACAGGTGAGGGATGGATGAATGGATGACAGGTGAGGGATGGATGAATGGATGACAGGTAAGGGATGGATGAATGGATGAAAGGTGAGGGATGGATGAATGGATGACAGGTGAGGGATGGATGAATGGATGACAGGTGAGGGATGGATGAATGGATGACAGGTAAGGGATGGAAGAATGGATGACAGGTGAGGGATGGATGAATGGATGACAGGTGAGGGATGGATGAATGGATGACAGGTAAGGGATGGATGAATGGATGAAAGGTGAGGGATGGATGAATGGATGACAGGTGAGGGATGGATGAATGGATGACAGGTGAGGGATGGATGAATGGATGACAGGTGAGGGATGGATGAATGGATGACAGGTAAGGGATGGATGAATGGATGACAGGTAAGGGATGGATGAATGGATGAAAGGTGAGGGATGGATGAATGGATGACAGGTGAGGGATGGATGAATGGATGACAGGTGAGGGATGGATGAATGGATGACAGGTAAGGGATGGAAGAATGGATGACAGGTGAGGGATGGATGAATGGATGAAAGGTGAGCTAGGGATGAATGGATGAATGATGAGGGATGGATGAATGGATGAAAGGTGAGCGATGGATGAATGGATGACAGGTGAGGGATGGATGAATGGATGAAAGGTGAGCGAGGGATGAATGGATGAATGATGAGGGATGGATGAATGGATGAAAGGTGAGCGATGGATGAATGGATGACAGGTGAGCGAGGGATGATGGATGACAGGTGAGGGATGGATGAATGGATGACAGGTGAGCGAGGGATGAATGGATGAATGATGAGGGATGGATGAATGGATGAAAGGTGAGCGAGGGATGAATGGATGAATGATGAGGGATGGATGAATGGATGAAAGGTGAGCGATGGATGAATGGATGACAGGTGAGGGATGGATGAATGGATGAAAGGTGAGCGATGGATGATGGATGACAGGTGAGGGATGGATGAATGGATGACAGGTGAGCGAGGGATGAATGGATGAATGATGAGGGATGGATGAATGGATGAAAGGTGAGCGATGGATGAATGGATGACAGGTGAGGGATGGATGAATGGATGAAAGGTGAGCGAGGGATGAATGGATGAATGATGAGGGATGGATGAATGGATGAAAGGTGAGCGATGGATGAATGGATGACAGGTGAGCGAGGGATGATGGATGACAGGTGAGGGATGGATGAATGGATGACAGGTGAGCGAGGGATGAATGGATGAATGATGAGGGATGGATGAATGGATGAAAGGTGAGTGATGGATGAATGGATGACAGGTGAGGGATGGATGAATGGATGAAAGGTGAGCGATGGATGAATGGATGACAGGTGAGCGAGGGATGAATAGATGACAGGTGAGGGATGGATGAATGGATGAAAGGTGAGGGATGGATGAATGGATGAAAGGTGAGGGATGGATGAATGGATGACAGGTGAGGGATTGATGAATGGATGAAAGGTGAGCGAGGGATGAATGGTTGACAGGTGAGGGATTGATGAATGGATGAAAGGTGAGGGATTGATGAATGGATGAAAGGTGAGGGATGGATGAATGGATGACAGGTGAGCGAGGGATGAATGGATGACAGGTGAGGGATTGATGAATGGATGAAAGGTGAGGGATGGATGAATGGATGACAGGTGAGCGAGGGATGAATGGATGACAGGTGAGGGATTGATGAATGGATGAAAGCTGAGGGATGGATGAATGGATGAAAGGTGAGCGATGGATGAATGGATGACAGGTGAGGGATGGATGAATGGATGACAGGTGAGCGATGGATGAATGGATGAAAGCTGAGCAATGGATGAATCGATGAAAGGTGAGCGATGGATGAATGGATGAAAGCTGAGCAATGGATGAATGGATGAAAGGTGAGCGATGGATGAATGGATGAAAGGTGAGTGAGGGATGAATGGATGAAAGGTGAGCGATGGATGAATGGATGAATGATGAGGGATGGAGGAATGGATGAAAGGTGAGCGATGGATGAATGGATGAATGATGAGGGATGGATGAATGGATCAAAGGTGAGCGATGAATGAATGGATGAAAGGTGAGCGAGGGATGAATGGATGAATGATGAGGGATGGATGAATGGATGACAGGTGAGGGATGGATGAATGGATGAAAGGTGAGCGATGGATGAATAGATGACAGGTGAGGGATGGATGAATGGATGAAAGATGAGGGATGGATGAATGGATGAATGATGAGGGATGGATGAATGGATGAAAGGTGAGCAATGGATGAATGGATGAATGATGAGGGATGGATGAATGGATGGCAGGTGAGGAATGGATGAATGGATGACAGGTGAGCGAGGGATGAATGGATGACAGGTGAGGGATGGAAGAATGGATGAAAGGTGAGCGAGGGATGAATGGATGACAGGTGAGGGATGGATGAAAGGTGAGCGAGGGATGAATGGATGAAAGGTGAGCGATGGATGAGCGGATGAAAGGTGAGCGAGGAATGAATGGATGAATGATGAGGGAAGGATGAATGGATGAAAAGTGAGCGATGGATGAATGGATGTCAGGTGAGGGATGGATGAATGGATGACAGGTGAGCGATGGATGAATGGATAAAAGCTGAGCGATGGATGAATGGATGAAGGGTGAGCGAGGGATGAATGGATGAATGATGAGGGATGGATGAATGGATGAAAGGTGAGCGATGGATGAATGGATGACAGGTGAGGGATGGATGAATGGATGAAAGGTGAGCGATGGATGAATGGATGAAAGGTGAGCAAGGGATGAATGGATGAATGATGAGGGATGGAGGAATGGATGAAAGGTGAGCGATGGATGAATGGATGAATGATGAGGGATGGATGAATGGATCAAAGGTGAGCGATGGATGAATGGATGAATGATGAGGGATGGATGAATGGATGGCAGGTGAGGAATGGATGAATGGATGACAGGTGAGCGAGGGATGAATGGATGACAGGTGAGGGATGGAAGAATGGATGAAAGGTGAGCGAGGGATGAATGGATGACAGGTGAGGGATGGATGAAAGGTGAGCGAGGGATGAATGGATGAAAGGTGAGCGATGGATGAACGGATGAAAGGTGAGCGAGGAATGAATGGATGAATGATGAGGGAAGGATGAATGGATGAAAGGTGAGCAATGGATGAATGGATGACAGGTGAGGGATGGATGAATGGATGAATGATGAGGGATGGATGAATGGATGAAAGCTGAGCGATGGATGAATGGATGACAGGTGAGGGATGGATGAATGGATGAAAGGTGAGCGATGGATGAATGGATGAAAGGTGAGCAAGGGATGAATGGATGAATGATGAGGGATGGAGGAATGGATGAAAGGTGAGCGATGGATGAATGGATGAATGATGAGGGATGGATGAATGGATGACAGGTGAGGGGTGGATGAATGGATGACAGGTGAGCGATGGATGAATGGATGAAAGCTGAGCGATGGATGAATGGATGAAAGGTGAGCGAGGGATGAATGGATGAATGATGAGGGATGGATGAATGGATGAAAGGTGAGCGATGGATGAATGGATGACAGGTGAGGGATGGATGAATGGATGAAAGGTGGGCGATGGATGAATGGATGAAAGGTGAGCAATGGATGAATGGATGAATGATGAGGGATGGAGGAATGGATGAAAGGTGAGCGATGGATGAATGGATGAAAGGTGAGCGAGGGATGAATGGATGACAGGTGAGGGATGGATGAAAGGTGAGCGAGGGATGAATGGATGAAAGGTGAGCGATGGATGAACGGATGAAAGGTGAGCGAGGAATGAATGGATGAATGATGAGGGAAGGATGAATGGATGAAAGGTGAGCGATGGATGAATGGATGACAGGTGAGGGATGGATGAATGGATGACAGGTGAGCGATGGATGAATGGATAAAAGCTGAGCGATGGATGAATGGATGAAGGGTGATCGAGGGATGAATGGATGAATGATGAGGGATGGATGAATGGATGAAAGGTGAGCGATGGATGAATGGATGACAGGTGAGTGATGGATGAATGGATGAAAGGTGAGCGATGGATGAATGGATGAAAGGTGAGCAAGGGATGAATGGATGAATGATGAGGGATGGAGGAATGGATGAAAGGTGAGCGATGGATGAATGGATGAATGATGAGGGATGGATGAATGGATGAAAGGTGAGCGATGGATGAATGGATGAATGATGAGGGATGGATGAATGGATGGCAGGTGAGGAATGGGTGAATGGATGACAGGTGAGCGAAGGATGAATGGATGACAGGTGAGGGATGGAAGAATGGATGAAAGGTGAGCGAGGGATGAATGGATGACAGGTGAGGGATGGATGAAAGGTGAGCGAGGGATGAATGGATGAAAGGTGAGCGATGGATGAACGGATGAAAGGTGAGCGAGGAATGAATGGATGAATGATGAGGGAAGGATGAATGGATGAAAGGTGAGCGATGGATGAATGGATGACAGGTGAGGGATGGATGAATGGATGACAGGTGAGCGATGGATGAATGGATAAAAGCTGAGCGATGGATGAATGGATGAAGGGTGATCGAGGGATGAATGGATGAATGATGAGGGATGGATGAATGGATAAAAGCTGAGCGATGGATGAATGGATGAAGGGTGAGCGAGGGATGAATGGATGAATGATGAGGGATGGATGAATGGATGAAAGGTGAGCGATGGATGAATGGATGACAGGTGAGGGATGGATGAATGGATGAAAGGTGAGCGATGGATGAATGGATGAAAGGTGAGCAAGGGATGAATGGATGAATGATGAGGGATGGAGGAATGGATGAAAGGTGAGCGATGGATGAATGGATGAATGATGAGGGATGGATGAATGGATGACAGGTGAGGGGTGGATGAATGGATGACAGGTGAGCGATGGATGAATGGATGAAAGCTGAGCGATGGATGAATGGATGAAAGGTGAGCGAGGGATGAATGGATGAATGATGAGGGATGGATGAATGGATGAAAGGTGAGCGATGGATGAATGGATGACAGGTGAGGGATGGATGAATGGATGAAAGGTGGGCGATGGATGAATGGATGAAAGGTGAGCAACGGATGAATGGATGAATGATGAGGGATGGAGGAATGGATGAAAGGTGAGCGATGGATGAATGGATGAAAGGTGAGCGAGGGATGAATGGATGACAGGTGAGGGATGGATGAAAGGTGAGCGAGGGATGAATGGATGAAAGGTGAGCGATGGATGAACGGATGAAAGGTGAGCGAGGAATGAATGGATGAATGATGAGGGAAGGATGAATGGATGAAAGGTGAGCGATGGATGAATGGATGACAGGTGAGGGATGGATGAATGGATGACAGGTGAGGGATGGATGAATGGATGACAGGTGAGCGATGGATGAATGGATAAAAGCTGAGCGATGGATGAATGGATGAAGGGTGAGCGAGGGATGAATGGATGAATGATGAGGGATGGATAAATGGATGAAAGGTGAGCGATGGATGAATGGATGACAGGTGAGGGATGGATGAATGGATGAAAGGTGAGCGATGGATGAATGGATGAAAGGTGAGCAAGGGATGAATGGATGAATGATGAGGGATGGAGGAATGGATGGAAGGTGAGCGATGGATGAATGGATGAATGATGAGGGATGGATGAATGGATGACAGGTGAGGGGTGGATGAATGGATGACAGGTGAGCGATGGATGAATGGATGAAAGCTGAGCGATGGATGAATGGATGAAAGGTGAGCGAGGGATGAATGGATGAATGATGAGGGATGGATGAATGGATGAAAGGTGAGCGATGGATGAATGGATGACAGGTGAGGGATGGATGAATGGATGAAAGGTGGGCGATGGATGAATGGATGAAAGGTGAGCAACGGATTAATGGATGAATGATGAGGGATGGAGGAATGGATGAAAGGTGAGCGATGGATGAATGGATGAATGATGAGGGATGGATGAATGGATGAAAGGTGAGCGATGGATGAATAGATGAAAGGTGAGGGATGGATGAATGGATGAAAGGTTTGGGGTGGATGAATGGATGAAAGGTGAGGGATGGATGAATGGATGAAAGGTGAGGGATGGATGAATGGATGAAAGCTGAGCGATGGATGAATGGATGAATGAGGATCTCCTCTGTGGCCTTGGTTCCAGCTCAGAGCTAATCTTGCTGATGAAGAACCCCTGATCCTGATGGACGGGGTTCCAGGCTTTCCTTCTTCTTGTTCTTCTCTTCGTTGTCTGGGAGCTTTAGAAGGTGACGTCAGCAGGTGTCGGGTTCAAGAAGAACGCAGAGAAGAATGAAAAACCAACCTAATCCTGTTATGGCCGCCGGCTCCTGGTGCGTCACTGCTCCGTCTCTTCCCACCGACCTCAGCCTGGAGCTCTTTATCTGTTCTAATCCGGTTCTGATCCAATCATCCCTGACTTCATCGGCCTGTTATGACCTTTATGTTTTGGAAACTTTGGGCAATAGTTCTAACTGGGATCTGGTCTGGGTTGGCTGAGATTTCATTTTCCCTTCGTCTCAAAGCTCCTCTGCTCCTACGAGCTCGTGCAGTGACCAAAGGGAGGAAGACTTTAGGTCTTCAAAACGTTTCATGGATAAAAACATAGAAATGCAAAGCAGATCTCCATAAAACACGCAAACCTTTTCATCCACATTCAGGTGATTTTCTGATGGCCCAAACTGAACAAAGAATGAAAGAAACTGCAGAGAGCAGTCTGGAAGGATCCGTCTGCTTTATATGATCAGAGAGCAGTCTGGAAGGATCCGTCTGCTTTATATGATCAGAGAGCAGTCTGGAAGGATCCGTCTGCTTTATATGATCAGAGAGCGGTCTGCAAGGATCCGTCTGCTTTATATGATCAGAGAGCAGTCTGGAAGGATCCGTCTGCTTTATATGATCAGAGAGCAGTCTGGAAGGATCCGTCTGCTTTATATGATCAGAGAGCAGTCTGGAAGGATCCGTCTGCTTTATATGATCAGAGAGCAGTCTGGAAGGATCCGTCTGCTTTATATGATCAGAGAGCGGTCTGGAAGGATCCGTCTGCTTTATATGATCAGAGAGCAGTCTGCAAGGTTCCGTCTGCATTATATGATCAGAGAGCGGTCTGCAAGAATCCGTCTGCTTTATATGATCAGAGAGCGGTCTGGAAGGATCCGTCTGCTTTGTATGATCAGAGAGCGGTCTGGAAGGATCCGTCTGCTTTATATGATCAGAGAGCGGTCTGGAAGGATCCGTCTGCTTTATATGATCGGTCTGGAAGGATCCGTCTGCTTTATATGATCAGAGAGCAGTCTGGAAGGATCCGTCTGCTTTATATGATCAGAGAGCGGTCTGCAAGGATCCGTCTGCTTTATATGATCAGAGAGCAGTCTGGAAGGATCCGTCTGCTTTATATGATCAGAGAGCGGTCTGCAAGGGTTCGTCTGCTTTATATTATCAGAGAGCAGTCTGGAAGGATCCGTCTGCTTTATATGATCAGAGAGCAGTCTGGAAGGATCCGTCTGCTTTATATGATCAGAGAGCGGTCTGCAAGGATCCGTCTGCTTTATATGATCAGAGAGCGGTCTGCAAGGATCCGTCTGCTTTATATGATCAGAGAGCAGTCTGCAAGGATCCGTCTGCTTTATATGATCAGAGAGCAGTCTGCAAGGATCCGTCTGCTTTATATGATCATAGAGCGGTCTGCAAGGATCCGTCTGCTTTATATGATCAGAGAGCAGTCTGGAAGGATCCGTCTGCTTTATATGATCAGAGAGCAGTCTGGAAGGATCCGTCTGCTTTATATGATCAGAGAGCGGTCTGGAAGGATCCGTCTGCTTTATATGATCAGAGAGCGGTCTGGAAGGATCCGTCTGCTTTATATGATCAGAGAGCGGTCTGGAAGGATTCGTCTGCTTTATATGATCAGAGAGCGGTCTGGAAGGATCCGTCTGCTTTATATGATCAGAGAGCGGTCTGCAAGGATCCGTCTGCTTTATATGATCAGAGAGCACTCTGCAAGGATCCGTCTGCTCTATATGATCAGAGAGCGGTCTGGAAGGATCCGTCTGCTTTATATTATCATAGAGCGGTCTGGAAGGATCCGTCTGCTTTATATTATCAGAGAGCGGTTTCTGGAAGGATCCGTCTGCTTTATATGATCAGAGAGCGGTCTGCAAGGATCCATCTGCTTTATATGATCAGAGAGCGGTCTGCAAGGATCCGTCTGCTTTATATGATCAGAGAGCAGTCTGCAAGGTTCCGTCTGCATTATATGATCAGAGAGCGGTCTGCAAGAATCCGTCTGCTTTATATGATCAGAGAGCGGTCTGGAAGGATCCGTCTGCTTTGTATGATCAGAGAGCGGTCTGGAAGGATCCGTCTGCTTTATATGATCAGAGAGCGGTCTGGAAGGATCCGTCTGCTTTATATGATCGGTCTGGAAGGATCCGTCTGCTTTATATGATCAGAGAGCAGTCTGGAAGGATCCGTCTGCTTTATATGATCAGAGAGCGGTCTGCAAGGATCCGTCTGCTTTATATGATCAGAGAGCAGTCTGGAAGGATCCGTCTGCTTTATATGATCAGAGAGCGGTCTGCAAGGGTTCGTCTGCTTTATATTATCAGAGAGCAGTCTGGAAGGATCCGTCTGCTTTATATGATCAGAGAGCAGTCTGGAAGGATCCGTCTGCTTTATATGATCAGAGAGCGGTCTGCAAGGATCCGTCTGCTTTATATGATCAGAGAGCGGTCTGCAAGGATCCGTCTGCTTTATATGATCAGAGAGCAGTCTGCAAGGATCCGTCTGCTTTATATGATCAGAGAGCAGTCTGCAAGGATCCGTCTGCTTTATATGATCATAGAGCGGTCTGCAAGGATCCGTCTGCTTTATATGATCAGAGAGCAGTCTGGAAGGATCCGTCTGCTTTATATGATCAGAGAGCAGTCTGGAAGGATCCGTCTGCTTTATATGATCAGAGAGCGGTCTGGAAGGATCCGTCTGCTTTATATGATCAGAGAGCGGTCTGGAAGGATCCGTCTGCTTTATATGATCAGAGAGCGGTCTGGAAGGATTCGTCTGCTTTATATGATCAGAGAGCGGTCTGGAAGGATCCGTCTGCTTTATATGATCAGAGAGCGGTCTGCAAGGATCCGTCTGCTTTATATGATCAGAGAGCACTCTGCAAGGATCCGTCTGCTCTATATGATCAGAGAGCGGTCTGGAAGGATCCGTCTGCTTTATATTATCATAGAGCGGTCTGGAAGGATCCGTCTGCTTTATATTATCAGAGAGCGGTTTCTGGAAGGATCCGTCTGCTTTATATGATCAGAGAGCGGTCTGCAAGGATCCATCTGCTTTATATGATCAGAGAGCGGTCTGCAAGGATCCGTCTGCTTTATATGATCAGAGAGCGGTCTGCAAGTACCCGTCTGCTTTATATGATCAGAGAGCGGTCTGCAAGGATCCGTCTGCTTTATATGATCAGAGAGCGGTCTGCAAGGATCCGTCTGCTTTATATGATCAGAGAGCAGTCTGGAAGGATCCGTCTGCTTTATATGATCAGAGAGCAGTCTGGAAGTATCCGTCTGCTTTATATTATCAGAGAGCAGTCTGCAAGGATCCGTCTGCTTTATATGATCAGAGAGCAGTCTGCAAGGATCCGTCTGCTTTATACGATGAAAGCTGATCATGGCTGGATGCACTTTCCTGAAGCTTTTAAAATGATAAAGATGAAGGGATGAAAAAGGGTCTGAAACAGTTTTTTCATCAGTTTATGCTGAAAACTCATCAGTTTGGATTCAGTGATAAACTTTAATATAAAGGAATAAATAGTTGAATTTCCTGGAGGTTTGCTCCATCTGACCATAATCTGTCCACCGACAGACCACAGACAGACCTCCCACAGACTACCGCCAAACAACTGACAGACTATCAACAGACCACCGACAGACCACCAACAGACTATCAATAGACCACCAACAGAACACCCACAGACTACCGACAGACTACCGACAGACCACCGACAGACTATCAACAGACTATTGACAGACTACCAACAGACGACGGACAGACAACCAAGAGACTATCAACAGACCACTGACAGACCATTAACAGACCACCCACAGACTACCGACGGACAACTGACAGTTCAACTGACAATTCTACTGATTGGGAGCAGATCTATCAGACATGGGCAATGTGGAGTCAACAAGTCATCTCCATGTCATGTATTTGTTCTACCCAGCCACTGAAGCAGGTGAGTCCAATCTTCACCGTGAATTAACCTGTGCAGATTGGACTCACCTGGTTAATTGGCTGGGTAGATTAAATACATGACATGGAGATGACTTGTTGACTCCACATTGCCCATGTCTGCTATCTATAGTAAAGAGAATTGGTCCTAGCACTGATCCCTGTGGTACTCCACAGGTAACCTTTGAGCGTGTTGAAGATCTATCATTAACATAAACAAACTGAATTCGATCAGATAGATCAGATTTAAACCAGTCTAGAGCTGTTCCTTTAATTCCAACAAAATATTCAAGTCTTTCTAAAAGAATATTCTGATCAACTGGATCAAATGCAGCACTAAGATCCAACAGGACGAGCACAGATACAAGTCCATTATCTGAGGCCATGAGAATATCATTAGTGACTTTCACCAGAGCTGTTTCAGTGCTATGATGAGCTCTAAAGCCAGACTGAAACTCTTCAAAAAGTTCATTATGGTGTAAGTGATCGCAAACTTGTTTGGCAACTACTTTCTCAAGAATTTTGGATAAGAAAGGAAGATTGGATATAGGTCTATAATTAACCAAGTCATCTGGGTCAAGAGACGGTTTCTTAAGCAGAGGTTTAATTCCAGCAACCTTTAAAGCTTTAGGTACATATCCCTGTAACGGAGATAGATTAATCACATCTAAAATGGAGGAGGAGATCAAAGGGAATACCTCCTTAAATAACCTGGTTGGAACTGGATCTAACATACAAGTTGAAGGCTTAGATGAAGACAATAATTTTGCTAATTCAGAAAGTTCAACTGGATCAAAGCAGTCTAAACCCGGTTCAAATTCCATGACTACCTCAGATGCTGCCCCCCCCTCCAGAGACAAACCAATCACGGATAGAGGAGTGCTTATGATCTTATTTTTAATAAGATCAATCTTATTTATAAAGAATCCCATAAAATCATTACTTCTAAGAGAAATTGGAATGGACGGTTCAACAGAGCTATGGCTCTGGGTGAGTTTGGCAACTGTATTAAAAAGAAATCTAGGATTATTCTTATTCTCCTCAATTAATGAGGAGAAGTATGCTGCTCTTGCTTTACAAAGGGTCCTCTTATACAGCAGTAAACCATTTTTCCAGACTAGGTAGGATTCCCGTAGGATGTGTTCAGAGGCAGGGTGGTGGTGGCGGGGGGTGGTTCATCTGTTGCTAAGCAGCGGATGAACTAATTGAGGCATTAAAGCCTTTTTAACCTTTACTGCCTGTTTGTCCTGGTAACCATGGCGAAAGTAGGCAGCATCATTCAGCTACATATACAACAGGCTGTAAATCCTCCATCATCAGAGCGGGACGACTTTAACATCTGGACCAGAACCAGGTCCAGAACCAGGAACACAACCAGGTCCAGAACCAGGAACACAACCAGGTCCAGAATCAGGTCTACACCCAGGTCCAGACCCAGGTCCACACCCAGGTCCAGAACCGGTTCCACATCTTACTGCGCTTCTGATGAAACACTGTTTAAATGAATTAGACCGATCCAAACAGTCGTCCACTTTAGGTTCAGTTTTGATCTGTTTGACCGTTTTGCTCTGAGAACCTCGGATCAGTTCAGGGATTCTGACCCAGAACGGTTCTGATCAGGTCCAGTTAACCAGGTAGTGATTAAGAGGGAAAGTTTAGAGGAAGGAAAAAGTTCCTGAGGAGATTATCAGGAAGGATTGGAAGCAAAACCCTGGAGAACGGTTCTCCTCTGATCTTTGATAGAAACCTCCTGCAGGGGGCAGCATCTCCTCAGTCCATACTAAAACACCACTTTGTTCTCCACCTCCTCCTTGCAGCCTACAGCCTGTCGACCCCTCCTCCACCTGCTGCTGCTCCCCCCTCCCATCAGAAGGATGGGGGGGGTTTCCACCTGGAGACGTACCTCACAGAGCCACGCCGTCCAGAGACCAGGAGGCTGCGCTCCTACTCCTTGCCTCATGACTGCGGGTGGCGGGCCTCCCGCCTGGCCTCCCTCTCCTTCGCCTCCTGCAGCCAACCACCTCCTCAGTCTCTGCCTCCACCTGCGTCTCCTCCCATCAGCAGCCAGGTGAGTATCTGTGGGTTCTGTTGCAGGGTCAGAGCCGATAGGGGCCCCCAGAGGAACGTCAGCTCACTGACGCCCCTGCTGGTTAGCCTATAGAGACTAACTCCTCCCTCTGAGAGACTAACTCCTCCCTCTGAGAGACTAACTCCTCCCTCTGAGAGACTAACTCCTCCCTCTGAGAGACTAACTCCTCCCTGCTGTAGTTGCTGTACTCTGTACCTCCGGTCAGCAGGGGACAGGTCTGTCCTCCTCTTCCACTTTGCATCTCTTTAGATTAAGGAGAGATTGATTGGAGGCGTGGCCTAATGAGGAGAAACTACCTGCCCCCTAATGCTGGTCTCTGATTGGTTCTCCCTGTGTAGCTGTACCTTTAGCCAATCAGAGCTCTGGGTGGCCCTCCTTGTCCAATCAGAGTAAGCCATGGTTACTTCCTGGAGGCACTAAGGGCCCTCGCTCAGACCAATAGATGGCGCTAGAGACTCAGACTTTAAAATGTCTACCTCAGAAAAAGCTATTGATCAATGATGAAAAATGTAAACAAAAAGCAGTAAATCAGTTTTTGATTATTTTATTTTCCAGCTGCTGTTCAGAGCAGGAAACAAAAATAAGTCAGTAAAATGGTTGACAGTGAGCTGATAACATCAAACAGGCTTTGCTCTTCAGATTCATTTATTTCCTGACATTCAATCTTCCTTCTTTAAACTTCATCATAAACAAACAGAGACGCTGTTAACCAGCACAGATTAAACTCCGCCCCCATTTTAAGGGAATGAAAATACTAACCAAACTTCGCCACCATCAGCATTTCAAATCAGAGAAGATGTAGGTCAGGTGCTCTCCTTCAGGTTGCCATGGCGATGCCTTTGATGTTCCAGTGAAGGCCAGCCAGTGTGTGTGTGTGTGTGTGTGTGTGTGTGTGGGGGGGGATTGGGGGGGGGGGTCTGCAGACGTGTTGGTCCAACATGGATTCACTCTGATCATTTTATTTCTATAGCGCTGATTCAAATCAGGTCACTTTCTAGAAACCATTGAACCAGGTTGGTCTGAAAACCAGTTGATTGCCTCCAGACCTGCACCCCCTGGATGAGACTGCAGCAATGACCTCAGCTTGCATTTGGTTGGTGACTCTTCAGCAATCCCTCACACTAAGCATGCTTGTAGCGACAGTGGAGAGGAAAAACTCCCTTTGAACAGGAAGAAACCTCCAGCAGAACCAGGCTCAGTGTGAGCGGCCATCTGCTGAGGCCGACTGGGGTTCAAGGAGACAGAAGCAGACATAGAAAAAGAAGCATAGATACAAAAGGCAACGGTCAACCAGCTCAGAATCAGGAGAAGATTCACAGAAGAGGAGAAAATCGGAGTGCAACCATCCATGAGCGAGGACACAGAGACTCGTGCATCAGTAGATCACTGTGCTACGTGCGTGCTGAGGTCTCAGGCATGTGGAGGAGGAACCGGCGCCCCCACAGAGCTGGACATTAAAATGCAATTTAAGGGGTGCGTTCACAGTCACCCAAATCTGATTTCTTTGCCCACATGCGACCTGATCTGATCTTTTCATGGCAGTCTGAACAACACAGGTCCGACCCAGGCCCCTTGGCTCTGTGGTCCTGAATCCCATACGAATCCGATCTTTTTAAATGCGACTTGTGTTTTAACGGCCAGGTCGCATTCATCCGACCGGAACGCCATTAATACCAATATGGGTCACTATTCTGCATCTTTCTACGCAGGAGCGGCAAGAAAAACAGAATCCACGATGATGCGGAGAGCAGGATTTATGTTTAACCATCTTGAAATGATCGTGTTTTTAAGGTTGGTAAAGATCGCTAGATGCGCTCTAGCGCTACCATCCATGTTTACTTCCGTAACACAGAGCACGCTGGCCTTTGATGTCATGGCGTCCTCTACTGCGCATGCGGGACACTGGCGTATGACTGTAGTTCACACATGAGATCACATAAGAGTCACATTTATTTGGAAATATGAACGGCAACGAAAAAAATGTGATTTCTTAAAGAAAAGGGAATTGAGCATCAAGGCCTGCAGTGAGAACGGACCCTCAGTGAAGGATTATCACTACTCTGCGTTTGAATCAAAGATTATTACATTCATCATTGGTACTAACATTTAGGTCTATAAAAATAGTAGAAAATGTGAATATTGTGTCATGAAGAAATTAAATCCAGCCTGGGCCCACAGAGATTTAATTATTGTGATTAATGGTGTAACACAACTGGCCTGGGCTGTGGACCCCTGTGTTTGAGGATCCTAGTGACGCCTCTGCTTCAGCCTGATTTCCTCTAAAATGACCTAAAATGAAACTCGACTTCTGACCAGCGTGGACCATGCTTTTATATTGAAAGTCTGACCGGAAACACTGATATTCTGAGTGGGTTCCGTCAGCGTGGACCATGCTTTTATATTGAAAGTCTGACCGGAAACACTGATGTTCTGAGTGGGATCCGTCAGCGTGGACCATGCTTTTATATTGAAAGTCTGACCGGAAACACTGATGTTCTGAGTGGGTTCCGTCAGCGTGGACCATGCTTTTATATTGAAAGTCTGACCGGAAACACTGATGTTCTGAGTGGGTTCCGTCAGCGTGGATCATGCTTTTATATTGAAAGTCTGACCGGAAACACTGATGTTCTGAGTGGGATCCGTCAGCGTGGATCATGCTTTTATATTGAAAGTCTGACCGGAAACACTGATGTTCTGAGTGGGTTCCGTCAGCGTGGACCATGCTTTTATATTGAAAGTCTGACCGGAAACACTGATGTTCTGAGTGGGTTCCGTCAGCGTGGATCATGCTTTTATATTGAAAGTCTGACCGGAAACACTGATGTTCTGAGTGGGTTCCGTCAGCGTGGATCATGCTTTTATATTGAAAGTCTGACCGGAAACACTGATATTCTGAGTGGGTTCCGTCAGCGTGGATCATGCTTTTATATTGAAAGTCTGACCGGAAACACTGATGTTCTGAGTGGGTTCCGTCAGCGTGGATCATGCTTTTATATTGAAAGTCTGACCGGAAACACTGATGTTCTGAGTGGGTTCCGTCAGCGTGGACCATGCTTTTATATTGAAAGTCTGACCGGAAACACTGATGTTCTGAGTGGGTTCCGTCAGCGTGGATCATGCTTTTATATTGAAAGTCTGACCGGAAACACTGATGTTCTGAGTGGGTTCCGTCAGCGTGGACCATGCTTTTATATTGAAAGTCTGACCGGAAACACTGATGTTCTGAGTGGGTTCCGTCAGCGTGGACCATGCTTTTATATTGAAAGTCTGACCGGAAACACTGATGTTCTGAGTGGGTTCCGTCAGCGTGGATCATGCTTTTATATTGAAAGTCTGACCGGAAACACTGATGTTCTGAGTGGGTTCCGTCAGCGTGGACCATGCTTTTATATTGAAAGTCTGACCGGAAACACTGATGTTCTGAGTGGGTTCCGTCAGCGTGGACCATGCTTTTATATTGAAAGTCTGACCGGAAACACTGATGTTCTGAGTGGGTTCCGTCAGCGTGGACCATGCTTTTATATTGAAAGTCTGACCGGAAACACTGATGTTCTGAGTGGGTTCCGTCAGCGTGGATCATGCTTTTATATTGAAAGTCTGACCGGAAACACTGATGTTCTGAGTGGGTTCCGTCAGCGTGGATCATGCTTTTATATTGAAAGTCTGACCGGAAACACTGATGTTCTGAGTGGGTTCCGTCAGCGTGGATCATGCTTTTATATTGAAAGTCTGACCGGAAACACTGATGTTCTGAGTGGGTTCCGTCAGCGTGGACCATGCTTTTATATTGAAAGTCTGACCGGAAACACTGATGTTCTGAGTGGGTTCCGTCAGCGTGGATCATGCTTTTATATTGAAAGTCTGACCGGAAACACTGATGTTCTGAGTGGGTTCCGTCAGCGTGGACCATGCTTTTATATTGAAAGTCTGACCGGAAACACTGATGTTCTGAGTGGGTTCCGTCAGCGTGGACCATGCTTTTATATTGAAAGTCTGACCGGAAACACTGATGTTCTGAGTGGGTTCCGTCAGCGTGGATCATGCTTTTATATTGAAAGTCTGACCGGAAACACTGATGTTCTGAGTGGGTTCCGTCAGCGTGGACCATGCTTTTATATTGAAAGTCTGACCGGAAACACTGATGTTCTGAGTGGGTTCCGTCAGCGTGGACCATGCTTTTATATTGAAAGTCTGACCGGAAACACTGATGTTCTGAGTGGGTTCCGTCAGCGTGGACCATGCTTTTATATTGAAAGTCTGACCGGAAACACTGATGTTCTGAGTGGGTTCCGTCAGCGTGGATCATGCTTTTATATTGAAAGTCTGACCGGAAACACTGATGTTCTGAGTGGGTTCCGTCAGCGTGGATCATGCTTTTATATTGAAAGTCTGACCGGAAACACTGATGTTCTGAGTGGGTTCCGTCAGCGTGGATCATGCTTTTATATTGAAAGTCTGACCGGAAACACTGATGTTCTGAGTGGGTTCCGTCAGCGTGGATCATGCTTTTATATTGAAAGTCTGACCGGAAACACTGATGTTCTGAGTGGGTTCCGTCAGCGTGGATCATGCTTTTATATTGAAAGTCTGACCGGAAACACTGATGTTCTGAGTGGGTTCCGTCAGCGTGGATCATGCTTTTATATTGAAAGTCTGACCGGAAACACTGATGTTCTGAGTGGGTTCCGTCAGCGTGGACCATGCTTTTATATTGAAAGTCTGACCGGAAACACTGATGTTCTGAGTGGGTTCCGTCAGCGTGGACCATGCTTTTATATTGAAAGTCTGACCGGAAACACTGATGTTCTGAGTGGGTTCCGTCAGCGTGGACCATGCTTTTATATTGAAAGTCTGACCGGAAACACTGATGTTCTGAGTGGGTTCCGTCAGCGTGGATCATGCTTTTATATTGAAAGTCTGACCGGAAACACTGATGTTCTGAGTGGGTTCCGTCAGCGTGGACCATGCTTTTATATTGAAAGTCTGACCGGAAACACTGATGTTCTGAGTGGGTTCCGTCAGCGTGGACCATGCTTTTATATTGAAAGTCTGACCGGAAACACTGATGTTCTGAGTGGGTTCCGTCAGCGTGGACCATGCTTTTATATTGAAAGTCTGACCGGAAACACTGATGTTCTGAGTGGGTTCCGTCAGCGTGGATCATGCTTTTATATTGAAAGTCTGACCGGAAACACTGATGTTCTGAGTGGGTTCCGTCAGCGTGGACCATGCTTTTATATTGAAAGTCTGACCGGAAACACTGATGTTCTGAGTGGGTTCCGTCAGCGTGGACCATGCTTTTATATTGAAAGTCTGACCGGAAACACTGATGTTCTGAGTGGGTTCCGTCAGCGTGGACCATGCTTTTATATTGAAAGTCTGACCGGAAACACTGATGTTCTGAGTGGGTTCCGTCAGCGTGGACCATGCTTTTATATTGAAAGTCTGACCGGAAACACTGATGTTCTGAGTGGGTTCCGTCAGCGTGGACCATGCTTTTATATTGAAAGTCTGACCGGAAACACTGATGTTCTGAGTGGGTTCCGTCAGCGTGGATCATGCTTTTATATTGAAAGTCTGACCGGAAACACTGATGTTCTGAGTGGGTTCCGTCAGCGTGGATCATGCTTTTATATTGAAAGTCTGACCGGAAACACTGATGTTCTGAGTGGGTTCCGTCAGCGTGGATCATGCTTTTATATTGAAAGTCTGACCGGAAACACTGATGTTCTGAGTGGGTTCCGTCAGCGTGGATCATGCTTTTATATTGAAAGTCTGACCGGAAACACTGATGTTCTGAGTGGGTTCCGTCAGCGTGGATCATGCTTTTATATTGAAAGTCTGACCGGAAACACTGATGTTCTGAGTGGGTTCCGTCAGCGTGGATCATGCTTTTATATTGAAAGTCTGACCGGAAACACTGATGTTCTGAGTGGGTTCCGTCAGCGTGGATCATGCTTTTATATTGAAAGTCTGACCGGAAACACTGATGTTCTGAGTGGGTTCCGACAGCGTGGATCATGCTTTTATATTGAAAGTCTGACCGGAAACACTGATGTTCTGAGTGGGTTCCGTCAGCGTGGATCATGCTTTTATATTGAAAGTCTGACCGGAAACACTGATATTCTGAGTGGGTTCCGACGTGTGGATCATGCTTTTATATTGAAAGTCTGACCGGAAACACTGATGTTCTGAATGGGTTCCGACAGCGTGGATCATGCTTTTATATTGAAAGTCTGAACAGAATCCGCTTTCCGCCAAGCTTTGCCGAAACTAGCCGAACATTACCGAGGATAGGCGGAGTTTTTCAGCCGGGGTTCGGTTCGGGTTGAGGGTAAAGATGGAACCGTAAAGACCCGGTCCATCTCCGACCGGAACTCGGAGGTCTCTGCCGGCGGGCAGCAGCTCGGAGCGGCTCATGATCGGAGCCCGTTCGGTGAGTGTTTCCATCGGCGGAGCTTGTTCCAGATTTCCCCTGAAAAACCTGAGATTCTACCAGAACGGCCGTCATCAAGGGCTAATGCGCTGGTGCCGCTCAGTCAGACTGCGTGACGTAAGAGCGGATCCGGAACTGGAACCATCGGCTGCTGTTTGATGACCGGTTGAAAATAACAGCATCCTCCTCATGACCAGGGCACCATTTGATGCACAACACCAGGATGCTGCTGCTGCGGTAGAGGGAGAGAGAGCTGCTGGCTGACTGACTGGTCTGATGAACTGGTCTGATTAACTGGTCCCATAGTGGGTGTTTAACTGGTGCCAGTGGGTCTGAGGTGGGGTCCACCCTGGACAGGTCACCAGTCTATCTTAGGGCAGCACAGACTCATTCTGTGAACACAGACTGTATAAAAAATGACTTGTGTTTATTTTTTACAGTGATCCTGACATTTCCATCCATAAAGTTCAGCAGTGATCAAATGTAAACAGTGTGGGAGAAAAAACATGGAGCATAAAACGCTTTGATGTGGAAGTTCAGAGCATTAATCTATATGCAGTGTTTTGGTTTGGTTTGCAGAAGTTCTAGGAACCACTAGTAAACCTGCAGATTGAGAGCGAAGTGCTCTGTTAGGAACATAAGGAACAATCAGATCTCTGATATCAGATGGAGCTTGGCCATTTAAGGCTTTATATGTGAGAAGGAGGATTTTAAATTCTATTCTGGATTTAACAGGAAGCCAATGAAGAGAAGCCAGGATAGGAGAGATATGATCTCTCTTTTTCATTTTCATCAGAACTCTGGCTGCAGCATTTTGGATCAGCTGAAGGCTTTTAACTACAGTTTGTGGACTTCCTGATAGTAAAGAATTACAATAGTCCAGCCTTGAAGTAACAAATGCATGGACTAGTTTCTCAGCATCACCCCTGGACAGGAGATTTCTAATTTTTGCAATGTTCCTCAGATGAAAGAAGGAAATTCTAGAAACCTCTTTGATCTGGGATTTAAATGACAGATTTAAACCAGTCTAGAGCTGTTCCTTTAATTCCAACAAAATATTCAAGTCTTTCTAAAAGAATATTATGGTCAACTGTATCAAATGCAGCACTAAGATCCAACAGGACGAGCACAGATACGAGTCCATTATCTGAGGCCATGAGAATATCATTAGTGACTTTCACCAGAGCTGTTTCAGTGCTATGATGAGCTCTAAAGCCAGACTGAAACTCTTCAAAAAGTTCATTATGGTGGAAGTGATCGCACACTTGTTTGGCAACTACTTTCTCAAGAATTTTGGATAAGAAAGGAAGATTGGATATAGGTCTATAATTGACCAAGTCATCTGGGTCAAGAGACGGTTTCTTAAGCAGAGGTTTAATTTGTCTGTTTCTCTGGTCCAGGTCGAGGCTCCAGACGACATGTTGGATCCATCAGATCAACCTGATCCTGCTGATGGCGGTAAGAATGGTTCTCTGCTGATCAAGTCCCTCAGTTCTGTCTGTAAGGCTCAAGCCGTGGGGTCAGCAGACCAGCTGTGATGTTGTCATGGCAACAGACAGCTCAGCTGATGAAGCGTTGAACAACAACAGTGGCATATTTTTCTCTGTAAGGTTCTTATGAAAATCTGAAGGCCGCTGTTTCTGCCAGGCGGCTCAGAGGCGTCGGTACCATGAGGGTCCAGACAGCAAAACCGCTAAGCCCGGTCAAGTTCTGGATGCCCTGTCACTCTGCTGTACCAGCTGTTCTGTGGGGACTGAAACAGCAGCGTTCAGGCTGTCACATGACCACCAGTACCGCAGACTGAGGGCTACAGGCTCCACAAATCCAAACATGGGTTCTGGTCCAGTTCTTTGTGGGTTCAGAACTAATTCTGCTAAGATCCAGAGATAATTCCATCCAGGAAGTGAATCTGAAATTTTGGGCCTCAGAGAACTTTCTGCAGAACTCTGGAGATCCTGATGAGTCAGAACTGCTGGTTCCCCTTGGACCGGTATCGGGTCTAACTCCTGTGTGTTCTGTTGGTTCTGGTTGCAGCGTCCAAAGAGTCGGAGAGGGACATCTACATGCGCTTCATGAAGTGCCACAAATGCTATGACCTCATCCCCACCAGCTCCAAACTGGTGGTGTTCGACACCACCCTGCAGGTGAGTTCGGTTCTGTTGGGTCCTGTTGACGGTTCCGTTTCTGTGATGAGGCTCAGAGTGAGCCCGCTGCTCCGGTCCAACTCCCTGAGCCCAGTCATGGTTCTGGTCCTTAATTGGCCAGCTGAGGTTCCGGTCCAGCTGAGGTTCCGGCCTCAGCCAAGGTTCCGGTCCCAGCCGAGGTTCCGGTCCAGCTGATGTTGCGGTCCAGCCGAAGTTCCGGTCCATCTAAGGTTCCGGTCCATCTGAGGTTCTGGTCCAGACGAGGTTCTGGTCCAGCCGAGGTTCTGGTCCAGCTGAGGTTCCGGTCCAGCCGAGGTTCCGGTCCAGCTGAGGTTCCGGTCCCGCTGGCTGTGCAGCCTCAGAGCTGCATTTCAGGCACGGTTCCCCCGACCCGATATAGGCAGACTTTAACTGTGCACTGAGGTTCTGAGTTCTGGTTCTGCTGTGACCCGCTTTGATCCAGATCCTTAGACTCCAGTCTTCCCAGTGGAACCAGTTGTTGCCGTGTGTTTTCAGGTGAAGAAGGCCTTCTTCGCTCTGGTTGCTAACGGAGTGAGGGCGGCGCCTCTGTGGGAGTGCAAGAAGCAAAGCTTTGTGGGTAAGAATGTGCTCCTGTGGCTCCACCCTCACGCTCGCCACAGCCTCCATTTTAACTGCTTGCTTGTGTTCCAGGGATGCTGACCATCACTGACTTCATCAACATCCTCACCAGATACTACAAGTCACCCATGGTAACGCCCACACGCATCACTACTATTAGTGCTCCATGGTAAAAACCTTCACATCATCTTAACCAGCAGCTGCTGTCATGGCAACAGCTGCTACCCTGGATGTAAACCCCTTCTGATTGGATGTCTGAGAAATCTGCAACAGTCGGAACTTCTGCTGACTTTGCTGCCCTCCGATAGGGTCACCTGTCCTCCGATAGGGTCACCTGCCCTCTGATAGGGTCACCTGCCCTCTGATAGGGTCCTATGACCTCCGATAGGGTCACCTGTCCTCCGATAGGGTCACCTGCCCTCTGATAGGGTCCCATGACCTCAGATAGGGTCACCTGTCCTCCGATAGGGTCACCTGCCCTCCGATAGGGTCACCTGTCCTCCGAAGGGGCACCTGCCCTCTGATAGGGTCCTATGACCTCCGATAGGGTCACCTGCCCTCCGATAGGGTCACCTGCCCTCTGATAGGGTCCCATGACCTCAGATAGGGTCACCTGTCCTTCGATAGGGTCACCTGCCCTCCGATAGGGTCACCTGTCCTCCGATAGGGTCACCTGCCCTCTGATAGGGTCCTATGACCTCCGATAGGGTCACCTGCCCTCCGATAGGGTCACCTTCCCTCCGATAGGGTCCTATGACCTTCGATAGGGTCACCTGCCCTCCGATAGGGTCCCCTGACCTCAGATAGGGTCACTTGCCCTCCGATAGGGTCACCTGCCCTCCGATAGGGTCCCCTGACCTCAGATAGGGTCCCATGACCTCGGATAGGGTCACCCGCCCGCCGATAGGGTCACCTGCCCTCTGATAGGGTCCAATGACCTCCGATAGGGTCCCATGACCTCCGATAGGGTCACCTGCCCTCCAATAGAGTCATTTGCCCTCCGATAGGGTTACCTACCCTCCGATAGGGTCCCATGACCTCTGATAAGGTCCAATGACCTCCGATAGGGTCCCATGACCTCCGATAGAGTCATTTGCCCTCCGATAGGGTTACCTACCCTCCGATAGGGTCCCATGACCTCTGATAGGGTCCAATGACCTCCGATAGGGTCCCATGACCTCCGATAGGGTCACCTGCCCTCCAATAGTGTCACTTGCCCTCCGATAGGGTCACCTGCCCTCTGATAGGGTCCCATGACCTTTGATAGGGTCCCATGACCTTTGATAGGGTCCGATGACCTCCGATAGGGTCCCATGACCTCCGATAGGGTCACCTGCCCTCCAATAGAGTCACTTGCCCGACGATAGGGTCCCATGACCTATGATAGAGTCATCCACCCTCCGATAGGGTCACCCGCCTTCCGATAGTGTCACCTGCCCTCCGATAGGGTCACTTACCCTCCGATAGAGTCACTTGCCCTCTGATAGGGTCACCTGCCCTCCGATAGGGTCCCATGACCTCCGATAGGGTCCCATGACCTCCGATAGAGTCACCCGCCCTCCAATAGGGTCAGTTGCCCTCCGATAGGGTCAGTTGACATGAGTGTGTGTGTTTCTGTCCAGGTGCAGATCTATGAGCTGGAGGAGCATAAGATTGAGACGTGGAGAGGTATGACTATGAGCTGATTTTAAGAAAGATTTCTTTGGCATTTACAGAATAACAGTCCTGTTCTTTTTGGCAGAGCTGTACCTGCAGGAGACCTTTAAACCTCTAGTCCACATCTCACCTGATGCCAGGTACCTGCTTCTGCTTTTTGAAGCCACTGTATGAAAAACAGCTGATTAGTTGGTGAGTCAGACAGCGGCTTTGGACTAGCGCCATCAAACACTTCGCCCCCCCCCTCTCTACAGTGTGTTCGAAGCGGTTCATTCTCTAATAAAGAGCAAGATCCATCGACTTCCGGTCATTGACCCGGTCAGCGGCAACGCTCTCTACATCCTGACGCACAAGCGGATCCTGAAGTTCCTGCAGCTCTTTGTGAGTCTGGGGGGGGGGGGTCACTGTTCACCAAGTCCATCCATCTCCTTAGTCCCAGACCAAGGGATGGAAATGCCCAAACTAGCCAAAGAGGAGACTCGGTTCATACATTGTCTGGGTTCATTCTCCTCTCTGACCGGGGGCTCACCCCTGGCCTATCCTATCTAATATCTGAATGTTTGTAGTTTCTAGATTAGACTGAGACCATAGAGGAACTCCCTGCAGGACTCAAATGGTTCGGTGTTCTCGGCTACATCTGGGGTTGACGTTTAATGGTGGTCTTACTGCTGGTATTTTACAAAAGACCCATTTCCACTACCCTCTGAAACTGATCTGTGCCGAGTTCAGGCTAAGCTTGGATCAGTTAACCGTGCTGAGCTCAGTTCATTATGACCATTTACACACCACCCTAGCACGGTCCCTCGCCTCCTAGTGGCAATCTACGGTACTACTGCTCTCTAGAGGGAAACAAGCAAACCAACTTGGCGGCGCCTGTAACATTCAGAAGTTAGCGGAGAGTCAAGCAAAGAAGGCAGCCTTTGGTGAATTTACTTGACAGAGTCAGCTTTTGGAAAGCGGATATGACAAACGATAATCTGCGTTAGGAAAGCTAGGATTTTTAGTAATGTCTGAAATTTCCTGATTACGGAGTCTGACTGTAAGGAGATGACGCGGTCTGGTCATGCACTCTTTGTTAGAGAACCGAGCCAGAACCGAACCATGCCTAGCCCTACTGATGAACTCATACCAGTTAAGCACGGTTGTGTCTGGCGCGTTCTGGTTCAGTTGTGCGTACCATTTACACTCAACAGTTATCTGGGTTACCGTGCTCGGACCGATCTCAGCACGGTTTCTAAAGGGTAGCGTAAAGGAAGCTAATGGCTCTCTCTCAGGTGTGTGAGATGCCAATGCCAGCCTTCATGAAGCAGACTTTGGAGGAACTTGGAGTTGGAACGTACTCAAACATCGCCTACATCCACCCTGACACCCCGCTCATCACGGCCCTGTCCGTATTCACACATCGCCGAGTCTCGGCGCTGCCTGTCGTAGATGATAATGGTGAGTAGCTCCATCATCAGATCAGGTGTTGATGTCCGGAGCTGTTCTGATTCCCTACCTGTCTATCTGCAGGGAAGGTGGTGGATATCTACTCCAAGTTTGACGTCATTGTGAGTACACCCATCCTTTCCTAGTTCTGTAGAACTTAGTCCAACACTGATGGGGTGACTCCTGTACTTGAGCAGAACTTGGCAGCTGAGAAGACCTACAACAATCTGGACATGACGGTCACCCAGGCTCTCAGACACAGGTCACAGTACTTTGAAGGCGTCATGAAGTGCAACAAACTGGAAACCCTGGAGACCATCGTGGGCCGGATCGTGAAGGCAGAGGTACCTTCTCCCGCATGTGATGTTACACCATGATCCAGGATAGAGATGAGTTTTTATCTTACTGGGGAATTATTGTAGAACAACTCAGGAGGGGCGGGGAGTTTATTCCCGGCTTTTATGGTGAAGGGGTTTTGCTGATCCAAATCCAGTTTACGCTCGGTGTTTGTGTCTGCAGGTCCACAGGCTGGTCGTTGTCGATGACGAGTCTCGTATTGTCGGCATTGTGTCTCTATCGGACATCCTGCAAGCGCTGATCCTGATGCCTGCTGGTACAAACTTTACTCCTGTTTCCAGTCATGAATATGTTTTAATCGGGCATCATGGGAGGTGTAACATAACTGCGATCAAGATCAACACCGGGTTACGAGATATTCTTGGTCCCAAAGTTTTTAGTTGTTGGTGAACACAGATGTGAACAGAAGAGTGAGGAGATGTTAAGAGTAGGCCAACTAAACAATAGGGGTAGTGATGCAGACAGGAGAATCCAGGGATTAGCCAGCGCACTCTGGCCCAAAGCGCCTGATGCCTCTGTTAGGGAAGTGGAAGTGGGGAATGAGTCGATTCCTTTGTGACGAACAGATCCAACTCTGGTTGACTGAAGTAGTTGCAAATCATTTGCGTCATTTCATGGTGAAAGGACTATTCTCTCACAGCAGAACCTGGCAAGAGAGAGTGTGTGACTTGATTGTTCTACCTGGGTAAATATGTTGCTGGAAGGAAGGACAGACGAAGAAATGCCCATCTCAGAAAATTCATGGACACCTTTAGAAGTTGTGCTTCTCTGGTCCCTCCCTGATGGTTGATGAGCTAAACCACAGAGGTGTTGTCTGTTCAAACCAGCATTTGGTTTCCTGTAAACCGCTCTGTGTTGCCCAGCCGACGTCTGTCATGACCATCTTCATGACACACCACTAACCCCCTAAAAAATAACTCTGGTTTTGCCATGGGGCCAGGGCACGTGTGTGCATCCATATCACCGTGAGCCTGCAGTGCCTATGCAGCCCTGCATACAGGAGAAAGCTATTAAGCCACCTCTAAATAAGCAGTGATGGGACTAACGGCGTTGAAAGTAACGGCGTTACTAACGCCGTTACCTTGTTTTAGTAACGAGTAATCTAACTAATTACTTTGACTGTAACTATAACGCAGTTACCATTGCAGACACCCCGTTACTGCGCGTTACTCAGGTCGCACAATTAACCTTTTTTCATGATAGGACTCGTGCGCAGCTGCGTGAAGCTGACACCCCACCCACGTCAAAAAAACTCTGCAAATAGACTGAATGGTTAGTGCAACGTTAGTGCAGATTTATGCAGAAAAAAATACTGTTTGTGCTACTTTTGTTTAAGAGATATTAAAGATTATTTTTTAGGTCATCCAGAGGTGCGCGCCTTGTCATGAGAGAGGGGAGGATGAGAATGGCTGATGTATAGTGAGATTCCGTCTGTCAGTTGGGTAGGTGGGTGTTTCTGCTGGTGGGTGTTAACGTACAGCACACACAGAGAGATGGAGAGTGAGGAGGACTCCAGCAGCAAAACAGGGTTTTCCTGATGGAAATACCGGTGTTACGTCGAGCTGCGTTTCCCCATCAGATACGGTTTCCTCTGCATCATCCCCACAGCGCAGGCGGCACGAGTCACCGCGCAAGCGACAGGAAACGCGCGTGCTCGCTAAAGGCGCGCAACAGTCGCCCTGTGCTCGCGCCACAGGAGAACTATGGAGAGCGTGAAGGATCAAATGATAGCCTATATGAAGAAAGGGAGAAATCTGGATGGATGGATGGATGGATGGATGGATGGGTGGATGGATGATGGATGGATGGATGGATGGATGGATGATGGATGGATGGATGGATACTCTGCCTTCTCAACCTACTGTATTTTTTATTTTAAACATTATTTGATGGCCTTTGTGGCAGGGATGGAGATCCATATTTTATGTCACACACAGAGTATAGATCTAGATAGATAGATGGATAGATAGATGTTACCGTATCTATAACAACCCAAACACACAGGATTTCAGAATTAGACATCCCCAGTTATTAATTTCACCAGATCTGAACGCCCTGTTAAAAAACTTCACATGGCGTTCCCCCCTGATGTCATTTATGTTGAGTTGCAATAAATGCAAAACTCTCTGCAGGTTCTTGTCTTTGTCGTCCGCACTATTCAGCTGGCTTTGGAAACACACGGTGAGAAGGTGGGGGCTGGGTGGTGAGGGTTACGGGGGCGAGAAACGCAAAAGTAACGCAATAGTTACTTTTACTAGTAACTAGTTACTTTTATTGTGGAGTAACTCAGTTAGTAACTCAGTTACTTTTTGGGAGAAGTAACTAGTAACTATAACTAATTACTTTTTCAAAGTAACGTGCCCAACACTGTAAATAAGACGCAGAAAGAGCGACCCCAAAGGCACGTCTGCCTAGCATCTACAGGAAGGTGATGTATAGAAACCGCCTGCCCAGCCTGAATAGAAAGACCAGCTTGAGTTTGACGAACAAGTTTTCATGGTTGTTGAGTCCAACCTCATCCTGAAAAAAGTGATTCTCTATGGAAAAAAGAAACAAGGCAACTCTTAACCGAATCCGCCTTGAGGCCCAACCATGACACATGGGCAAGAATGCAGCCCGAGAGGGGGCGAGAAGAAGCCAGTCATCTAGCTATGGAAGAACACTGAGGCTAGAGGTCTGCAGAGGAGTGAAAACTGCTTTCACACAACAACTAAACACTGTCTGCAAAAGGGAGGGCCAAATGGGTGCAACTGGAACTGCCAATGGCAACCCTGATGACACACCTGAAAAAGCAGCATGTCTTACCCAATAGGAACAGAATCCATCAGATCTATTGACTAACCAGTCTATCCTTGTAACACCCTAAAGGACGTCTGACAGTGTGAACATTTGGAAGGATGCACCTTTGGCACTGATGGGGTCCCTTCATTTCCAAAAAGTTTTTCTTGTTGTTTCTTTTCCACAACTGAATACATGTGATAGTAGCATCTGGGTTGGTGCAGAGGGACTCCAGCTTCTATTGCACCCTTGGCTAGGAGGAAGGAAAACTCCTAGTCCAGCACTTGGGATTTTGCCTGGTCAGTGATCAGTCATTTTACCCAGCGTGAAGAAAAGGGCAGCCATCAGAACTGCAGCCATGGGTTAAAATCACAACCACTCATTGGTCCACATCATTAGCAGCCCAAAATATGAGCTGCTGATGGAAAAAAACTGTTCAACGGCTGGCCTGTTGGCATCATATTTTAACCCCACGGTTCTTAAGGGCCCTGGAGGACTTCTAACCAGGATCTTAGGCCTTCAAAAACTGGGACTAGCAGAAGGAGACCTGGAATGCTGAGGAGGGGGGCAAACTCCTCCAGAGGCTGGAGAGCTGCTGGCTAGTCAGGAAGGCTTGAACAGTCCTCTCCAGTGCATCCAGGGAAGGCGACCCAAACAACTTCCCTACCCATAACTCTTACAGTACTGCAGGTCCTACGGCATGCCTCTATCAGACGAGACTGTGCCAACCAGACCTGTAGACCACTTGCAGATGAGTGCTGCCAGTACTTGCTCCTGCATGGTATCAGGCAAAAGCACAAAACCCCAATGCATACAATAACTGGAGCCAACTGTGTCCAGGTTTGCCCACAGGGTACCACCCAGTCCAGATGGCAACTAGGCTGACATCCGTATAGAGGCGCAAATAATGTTGTCACCAATTATGCAATTATGAACATGCAGACGAAAAGTGGCCAACAGACAGTAATTCTAATGAGGCAAACTCAGAATGTCATCAGAGGAGCCGTCGGTTAGGCTGGAAGAGAAACTGCTGCCATCACCAGGTAGAAACACCAAACAGAAAAAAACAAAGGTGGCTTAGACACACACACACAAAAAAAAAAATATATATATATATATACACATGTAGAAGCACTGTATATACCCCATTCACCTTTACCTCCTTTTAGCACCTTAGTTTGACTGTTGAGCTGATTTAACGAGGGAATTTCGTCACTGTGAGATTCATCAAGTCTATGTTATCTTGCTTGGAAACCTGTGGTGGTCTTCCAGCTTTGACTGTTTAGAGGAAGGTCCAGCAGAGATAGACCTCCTGCAGCACCGCTTTTTTCATGTGTCCTGTTTTGCCGTTATAGCTCTGGGAGCTAAATGTTAGCGCAACAGATTAGCTTTCACAAGCAGACCATTATGACTGTTACCACAAGGTTCAGCTTGGTACTTATGAATATCACTTTATTGAAAATAATTCAGGGAATTAATCATATAAAACAGAGACAGAAAGGGAGGTGAGAAAGAAACAACTGACAAGAAATAAGGGGAGAGAGATGGAGACAGGAAACAAAACATGAAAGGAGAGAAAATAAAACAACAAAATGGCAAAAATAAACCCAAGAATATTTACAGTAATTCCTAGAAGTCTGTTTTTACACCTGCATGAGACAAGAGAAAGAAAACAGAACAAGAAGACGACAGACAACCAAAATAAACCGGTTTTAAGAGCAGCGGGTGTCCCTCATGTATCCATGTGTGTCGGAGTAAAAACCTGTGGTGATTCCACATCATTATTCAGGCTGGTAAATATCTGCAGCTGCAGAACCAAGCTCCCATGGTATGGATGCATGGGCATGCTGGTGTATAAAGGATTCCCAAAGCTTCTTTTGAAGGAAAATATGCTCAATAGCAGGTGTGGGCGGCCCCAGCCTCGCCCTACTGGGCCCTGGATAGGAAAAGAGGTGATCCTGGCCCCAGATATCCAAAGGTACCCCAGATCACCGCTTTACAAGCAGGGCAGACACAGGGATGACCGCACCCACCAGAGAGGGCAGACTAGAGCACCCAGAGGCCAACCCCAGAGGGGACAGACCCCTAGGGGCTCTCTACCTGAGGGGCCCGACACCAGAATCTATAGGTCCAATGGGGCCGTGGCAACAAGCCCATGGGCTCCACCTGAGGCCCAAGGTAGATTGCTACAAGCTGCCTTCCTCTTCCTTCAAAATAAAATCAAATGAAAACAAGAAGTCATCCAGATGCCCCTCTAACTGCCGCCTCCTGCCCTGGCTTCCTCCTCCTGCTACGCGCTGAGACTCTTTATTGGACTGATGTCGATTTATCCTGGCAGCCATGGAAACCAAAGTAAACTCCTTGTGTTTGCAGACAGACCCGGTTATTACAGCTGGTTCTGATGGTCAGAGCAGGAAAAAGATTAGACCCTGAACTGAACCACTGAAGGACTGACAAAGTCTCATCCAGGTGTCTCTGTGTTGTCAGGTCTGGGGAGGAAGGAGTCCATCCCCTGTCATCCCGGAGACCTGGATTCTGCCCAGCCAGAGGCAGCCGGTCCAACCGGGCCGGACCAAGACCCGGGTCTGGAGCAGGAGACGGACAGCACACTGGCTGAGGGGCTGGGAGGAAACCCAGAACCTGAAGCAGACCAAGACCAGAACCAGGACCAGGACCAGGGAGGGAACGCTGAGATGATCGATGAAAGCCCACCTGAATCGAACCAGAGCCAGGAACCAGAAGGGACCTCAGAGGACCCCGGCAGGGAGGAAGGGACCCCTGAGGGCCGCAGGCAGAGCCAGAGCGAGGGGAAGAATGTAGGGGAGGGAGAGGATGAGGGGGAGGCAGAGGGGGAGAATGTAGGGGAGGGAGAGGATGAGGGGGAGGCAGAGGATGAGGGGGAGGCAGAGGGGGAGATTGGAGGGGAGGGGGAAAGGGCTGATGAAGGGGAGGCAGCCCAGAAGGGGGAAATTGTAGAGGGGGACGTAAAGTGGAAAGATGAGGGGGAGATTGTAGGGGAGGAGAAGGGGGAGAATGAGGGGAAAGGGGATGGGGAGGCAGACCAGGAGGGGGAGATTTTCGGGGAGGAGGGGGAGGTAAAGGGGAAGGATGAGGGAGAGGATAATGGGGAGGTACTCACAAAGACAGGGAGAGAGAGGGTAGAGGAGTGACATCATCACAGTGGAGTGACATCACATGGCATCTTTGGCCAAAGAAGGAAGATGTAGAGAGGCCTGTGATTGGACAGCTGCTGAGGTGGGCGGGCTGTGACTGACTGATACATGCTGGAGCCTCATAGGAAGGTTCTGGACGAGTTTCATGATGGTTTGTTACCATGGTAACCATCAAAGCTGCTGGTGTTCCTTCATTTCCAGTAAATAAATCACCTTGAAACTCAGAACCAGAACCGATGCTCCAGCCACTGAAAACTCTGACGTCTGATTGGTCGAGAGTTTAGAATGAGCCAATCAGCTGCTGCTCCTTTGTAACATTTCCTGTTTTTTAAACGTAATGAATCAAATATCATCACTTTGATGTAAAGTTTTAGGATTCTGATGAAAATTATTTTAATATAAATTATTGTTTCTGACTGCAAAGGGGGCGGGGCTCCGCATAGTTTGGACCAATGAGAGGAAAGCTCTTTTAACCGTAATTATTAATATATTTACTCTTCTCTTTTGTGAACTGTACCAATAGAAAAGGTAACGACTATGATGTCACGAGTCTGTGACATCACCAGCTGAGTTTCCATGGAGATGTGTAGTGAGTAGCTTGTGCTGCTTCTGTAAACACAATCAATTAAAAATGCTGAAAGCGTTTATTTTCCTCATTTTCTTCTTTTTATGGAGGAAGTTTACAAAAAAAGTAGTGGATGCAGCAGCTGAGCAGAGAGCAGGAGCATCATCATCTTCATCATCATCATCATCTTCATCATCTGCTGGGCACTTTAAAACAGCCACAGCTGAAAACAAACAAAAGAATAAGATACAGTAGAAAGATTTAAAATAAAGCAATATCAAGATTGGTTCAACTAAATGACTGTCTGCTGAGATGGTCTGTAGGAGTCAGAGGATGGTCCTCTCTGGGATCTGCACGTCTATGAAGATAAAGAGAAGATAAGGACCTGCTGTAACATCCACCATCAGCTGGTTCCCCATCCAACCATATTTACCCCTCTTTGGGCACCAGGGGGCAGCAGAGGCACCTCACAGGAGCCTGTTCTGGGTGGACACAGGTCAAGTATCATCGTTGGTAGACTCTCTTTTAGGTTTCCGTTATTCTATTGGGCATATATCTGCGTTTTAATAAAGAATTTATGACCTCAGATCTGATGTCTAAATGCTAAGAATAAACCCAAAAGGTTTTTATAGTTTAAGATTAAGGCTTGAGCTCTGCTGCTCTGCTAGAGAACAATGAACAGAAAAAAGGCTTTGGGGTTATTTCCACATGGGCACAGAGAAAAATGAAAGGGCAGAAAAATGAGCGGACGTGAATACAGCAAAGAAATGACAATAGAACGCCCTAAATATTCGCCTCTCCACCTGCAGCCAGAGAAAGAAACCAACCAGACACCTCGAACCAGAGCTGATCTGTGGCTGTCCAACTTCCTGTGAGATTGGAAAGCACTGACACTCATTGTGCAAAGCTTAGTATTTTATAAACACGGTAAAATCCTTGGTCGTTGGTGAATTTAGTGAACTGAGGCGGAAGCATTTCTTATAAGAAATAATGTTCAAATGAGAGAGATAGAGCTCTCTAACTGAGAGTGCATACGTTTATACCTTAAAGACACACACTCCCCCCAGGGGAACGGACCCACCCCCTAAATAAAGAACTTTCTCACACTTGAACATTTGGTTATTCACAAGAAAAAACACTTCAATTCATCAAGGACATCAATTTTAGCCAGAAAAGCAACGCTGCAGGGAGGAGGCTGTGTGAACGTATGCTTATCTCTCATGACCTTCACCCTCATCTAGAGTAGTGAGGTACCTGCTTTCTGCCCCCCCACCTTAAACATTACAGCATGGAGGCTGGTACTGGATTTCTCTGAACGCACTCCTATTCAGGCAGGAACACTAAAAACATTTGATCTCACAAATAGGCCAAAGGAAAATATGTTTCCGCACATGTTTCCCGTCGACAGGCTGCAGCCATGTCCCGAATTCCTCGTTTTCCAGCCATTTTTTATTGAAATTTGCATTTTCCCTTTACGATCAAGCAGAAGCAATTCCGCACAAATATATTGCGATATAATATATCTGACCAAATTGTTTTTTTATAAACTTTTTTTCTTTAAATTAGGCATTTTAAATGCCACCAATAATCACATTTATTAAGTTTTAATGCCAATTAAGGCCTTAATGTTGAAAATAATTTAATGGCTTTTAATGATTTTAATGACCTGCTTAAACCCTGTTATTGCAGAAGTGGTCACAATATGTGGACATTAGAAGAAGTGTATAATAACAGAAATGTAAGAGCCATATGATCAAAATAAGCCATTTCTAATGTGACAGCAGCACACGGCTTTGACACCTGGGTGGGGGGTGCGTCTAATATGAATGGGAGTCGTAATTTCTGTTGACCGTGTTATATTTTCGCTTTATTTTTAGCGTCATAGAATGGTTTAGCCTGGTCAGTCTGTGTCAGTCTATGTAAAGTCTGGATTATGACGGCAAATGGAATAAATTGATGATTGCAATTACCAGAAGCGGCTTGGAGTGTTTTGAAGCGCTGACAGATGATGAAATTACCGCGTTAGCCCAGTGCGGCCTTCTACAACACCGCTGGTCAGCCGCGCAACTAAGAATTATTGAAAGAGTGAAGAAAATAAAATACTGTACTGTTGTGCTTTTGCAATATGGCATTGAATGTGAAGAAATAACAGTATTTTGTCATAAGCAGCATATTTCTCCTCATTAATAATGGAGAATAAGAATAATTCTAGATATCTTTTTAATGCAGTTTTATAAATAAGATTGATCTTATTAAAAATAAGATCATAAGCACTCCTCTATCCGCGATTGTACCTGAGGTAGTCATGGAATCTGAACCGGGTTTAGACTGCTTGGATCCAGTTGAACTTTCTGAATTAGCAAAATTATTGTCTTCATCTAAGCCTTCAACTTGGATGTTAGATCCAGTTCCAACCAGGTTATTTAAGGAGGTATTCCCTTTGATCTCCTCCTCCATTTTAGATGTGATTAATCTATCTCTGTTACAGGGATATGTACCTAAAGCTTTTAAGGTTGCTGTAATTAAACCTCTGCTTAAGAAACCGTCTCTTGACCCAGATGACTTGGTTAATTATAGACCTATATCCAATCTTCCTTTCTGATCTAAAATTCTTGAGAAAGTAGTTGCCAAACAAGTTTGCGATCACTTACACCATAATGAACTTTTTGAAGAGTTTCAGTCTGGCTTTAGAGCTCATCATAGCACTGAAACAGCTCTGGTGAAAGTCACTAATGATATTCTCATGGCCTCAGATAATGGACTTGTATCTGTGCTCGTCCTGTTGGATCTTAGTGCTGCATTTGATACAGTTGACCATAATATTCTTTTAGAAAGACTTGAATATTTTGTTGTAATTAAAGGAACAGCACTAGACTGGTTTAAATCTTATCTATCTGATCGAATTCAGTTTGTTTATGTTAATGATAGATCTTCAACACGCTCAAAGGTTACCTGTGGAGTACCACAGGGATCAGTGCTAGGACCAATTCTCTTTACTTTATACATGCTCCCAAACGGTAGAGTTATTAGACAGCATGGGATTAATTTCCACTGTTATGCTGATGATACCCAGCTATATCTGTCTATAATCCAGATGAAGCTAACCCATTACATAGATTACAGGCATGTCTGAAGACATAAAAACCTGGATGACTCTTAACTTTCTGCTTCTGAATGCAGACAAAACAGAAGTTATAGTCTTTGGACCAGAGTCTCTGAAAAAGAAGCTGATTAGCCAGTCACTTCATTTGGATGGGATTAAACTGATTTCAGATAATAAAGTAAAAAATCTTGGTGTTATTTTTGATCAGGACCTGTCATTTAAATCCCAGATCAAAGAGGTTTCTAGAATTTCCTTCTTTCATCTGAGGAACATTGCAGAAATGAGCAATCTCCTGTCCAGGGGTGATGCTGAGAAACTAGTCCATGCATTTGTTACTTCAAGGCTGGACTATTGCTCAATTCTGTTTTAGAAGCTCTGAGAGCCTTCAGATAGAGTAGATCCCTCTCACATAGAAACCCCACCCTCTGAACAGAATGACCAATTGGAGCCTTTTTACTAGTAGCTCTGGTGTTGATCCTTGATGGAAAGTTTGATTCTATGTGATCAGAATCTGTTCTGACCTTTGATTTAATGTCAAACAAGAAAATCACCTTCAGACTGTTAAAGATCTATGATTAAATATCTATTACTTCAGAGGCGTATTTTTCTGAAGGACTGGTGTGGACATGTCCCCACTAACTGTGGCCTGGTGTAGACATGTCCCCACTGACTGTGGCCTAGTGTGGACATGTCCCCACTAACTGTTGCCTAGTGTGGACATGTCCCCACTGACTGTGGCCTAGTGTGGACATGTCCAAACTAACTGTTGCCTAGTGTGGACATGTCCCCACTCACTGCGGCCTGGTGTGGACATGTCCCAAATAACTGTGGTCTAGTGTGAAAATGTCCCAACTAACTGTTGCCTAGTGTGGACATGTCCCCACTGACTGTTGCCTAGTGTGGACATGTCCCCACTGACTGCGGCCTGGTGTGGACATGTCCCAAATAACTGTGGTCTAGTGTGGACATGTCCCCTCTGACTGTGGTCTAGTGTGGACATGTCCCCACTGACTGTTGCCTAGTGTGGACATGTCCCCTCTGACTGTTGCCTAGTGTGGAAATGTCCCCTCTGACTGTTGCCTAGTGTGGACATGTCCCCTCTGACTGTGGCCTAGTGTGGACATGTCCCCACTGACTGTTGCCTAGTGTGGACATGTCCCCTCTGACTGTTGCCTAGTGTGGACATGTCCCCTCTGACTGTGGCCTAGTGTGGACATGTCCCCACTGACTGTTGCCTAGTGTGGACATGTCCCCTCTGACTGTTGCCTAGTGTGGACATGTCCCCACTGACTGTTGCCTAATGTGGACATGTCCCCTCTGACTGTTGCCTAGTGTGGACATGTCCCCTCTGACTGCGGCCTGGTGTGGACATGTCCCAAATAACTGTGGTCTAGTGTGAAGATGTCCCAACTAACTGTTGCCTAGTGTGGACATGTCCCCACTGACTGTGGCCTGGTGTAGACATGTCCCAACTAACTGTTGCCTAGTGTGGACATGTCCCAACTAACTGTTGCCTAGTGTGGACATGTCCCCACTGACTGTTGCCTAGTGTGGACATGTCCCCTCTGACTGTTGCCTAGTGTGGACATGTCCCCTCTGACTGTGGCCTAGTGTGGACATGTCCCCACTGACTGTTGCCTAGTGTGGACATGTCCCCTCTGACTGTTGCCTAGTGTGGACATGTCCCCTCTGACTGTGGCCTAGTGTGGACATGTCCCCACTGACAGTTGCCTAGTGTGGACATGTCCCCTCTGACTGTTGCCTAGTGTGGACATGTCCCCTCTGACTGCGGCCTGGTGTGGACATGTCCCAAATAACTGTGGTCTAGTGTGGACATGTCCCCTCTGACTGTGGTCTAGTGTGGACATGTCCCCTCTGACTGTTGCCTAGTGTGGACATGTCCCCTCTGACTGTTGCCTAGTGTGGACATGTCCCCTCTGACTGTGGCCTAGTGTGGACATGTCCCCTCTGACTGTTGCCTAGTGTGGACATGTCCCCTCTGACTGCGGCCTGGTGTGGACATGTCCCAAATAACTGTGGTCTAGTGTGGACATGTCCCCTCTGACTGTTGCCTAGTGTGGACATGTCCCCTCTGACTGTGGCCTAGTGTGGACATGTCCCCTCTGACTGTTGCCTAGTGTGGACATGTCCCCTCTGACTGTTGCCTAGTGTGGACATGTCCCCTCTGACTGTGGCCTAGTGTGGACATGTCCCCTCTGACTGTTGCCTAGTGTGGACATGTCCCCTCTGACTGTTGCCTAGTGTGGACATGTCCCCTCTGACTGTGGTCTAGTGTGGACATGTCCCCTCTGACTGTTGCCTAGTGTGGACATGTCCCCTCTGACTGTTGCCTAGTGTGGACATGTCCCCTCTGACTGTTGCCTAGTGTGGACATGTCCCCTCTGACTGTTGCCTAGTTTGGACATGTCCCCTCTGACTGTGGCCTAGTGTGGACATGTCCCCTCTGACTGTTGCCTAGTGTGGACATGTCCCAAATAACTGTGGTCTAGTGTGGACATGTCCCCTCTGACTGTGGTCTAGTGTGGACATGTCCCCTCTGACTGTGGCCTAGTGTGGACATGTCCCCTCTGACTGTTGCCTAGTGTGGACATGTCCCCTCTGACTGCGGCCTGGTGTGGACATGTCCCAAATAACTGTGGTCTAGTGTGGACAAGTCCCCTCTGACTGTGGTCTAGTGTGGACATGTCCCCTCTGACTGTTGCCTAGTGTGGACATGTCCCCTCTGAATGTTGCCTAGTGTGGACATGTCCCCTCTGACTGTGGCCTAGTGTGGACATGTCCCAAATAACTGTGGTCTAGTGTGGACATGTCCCCTCTGACTGTTGCCTAGTGTGGACATGTCCCCTCTGACTGTGGCCTAGTGTGGACATGTCCCCTCTGACTGTTGCCTAGTGTGGACATGTCCCCTCTGACTGTGGCCTAGTGTGGACATGTCCCCTCTGACTGTGGCCTAGTGTGGACATGTCCCCTCTGACTGTTGCCTAGTGTGGACATGTCCCCTCTGACTGTGGCCTAGTGTGGACATGTCCCCTCTGACTGTGGCCTAGTGTGGACATGTCCCCTCTGACTGTTGCCTAGTGTGGACATGTCCCCTCTGACTGCGGCCTGGTGTGGACATGTCCCAAATAACTGTGGTCTAGTGTGGACAAGTCCCCTCTGACTGTGGTCTAGTGTGGACATGTCCCCTCTGACTGTTGCCTAGTGTGGACATGTCCCCTCTGAATGTTGCCTAGTGTGGACATGTCCCCTCTGACTGTGGCCTAGTGTGGACATGTCCCAAATAACTGTGGTCTAGTGTGGACATGTCCCCTCTGACTGTTGCCTAGTGTGGACATGTCCCCTCTGACTGTGGCCTAGTGTGGACATGTCCCCTCTGACTGTTGCCTAGTGTGGACATGTCCCCTCTGACTGTGGCCTAGTGTGGACATGTCCCCTCTGACTGTGGCCTAGTGTGGACATGTCCCCTCTGACTGTTGCCTAGTGTGGACATGTCCCCTCTGACTGTGGCCTAGTGTGGACATGTCCCCTCTGAATGTTGCCTAGTGTGGACATGTCCCCTCTGACTGTGGCCTAGTGTGGACATGTCCCAAATAACTGTGGTCTAGTGTGGACATGTCCCCTCTGACTGTTGCCTAGTGTGGACATGTCCCCTCTGACTGTGGCCTAGTGTGGACATGTCCCCTCTGACTGTTGCCTAGTGTGGACATGTCCCCTCTGACTGTGGCCTAGTGTGGACATGTCCCCTCTGACTGTGGCCTAGTGTGGACATGTCCCCTCTGACTGTTGCCTAGTGTGGACATGTCCCCTCTGACTGTGGCCTAGTGTGGACATGTCCCCTCTGACTGTGGCCTAGTGTGGACATGTCCCCTCTGACTGTTGCCTAGTGTGGACATGTCCCCTCTGACTGCGGCCTGGTGTGGACATGTCCCAAATAACTGTGGTCTAGTGTGGACAAGTCCCCTCTGACTGTGGTCTAGTGTGGACATGTCCCCTCTGACTGTTGCCTAGTGTGGACATGTCCCCTCTGAATGTTGCCTAGTGTGGACATGTCCCCTCTGACTGTGGCCTAGTGTGGACATGTCCCAAATAACTGTGGTCTAGTGTGGACATGTCCCCTCTGACTGTTGCCTAGTGTGGACATGTCCCCTCTGACTGTGGCCTAGTGTGGACATGTCCCCTCTGACTGTTGCCTAGTGTGGACATGTCCCCTCTGACTGTGGCCTAGTGTGGACATGTCCCCTCTGACTGTGGCCTAGTGTGGACATGTCCCCTCTGACTGTTGCCTAGTGTGGACATGTCCCCTCTGACTGTGGCCTAGTGTGGACATGTCCCCACCAATATCTCTGCTTTTTTCTCCTTTCCGCTTATTTCCTTTGGTCAAAGGTAACAGAGGCTCCCATGTCCCGCCTCTCAGTGTTACATCATCAGATCTGTCGCTTTGAGACATTTGATCTGCTTTTCACTGTTTACAGAGTAGCTATGTGATTGGAGGAGAGAAACAGCAGCACTCACTGAATATTAACTAGCAGCTACTTTCTTATTATGTAAAAGTAAAAAAATTAGAGATCCCTCTGAAAAGTTATTCGTTAGACATACAGAGCTTTTTCCACAAAAACAGCAAAGATTGTAAGTTTATAGAAGTTATTATTATAATGCAAAAAGCTTGAGAAAACATAGTTTTAATGTTGTTCTTCTTTATTAGTTAAAGAAGCGTCTCAGAGGATCATGACTCCCAGTTCCAGGTTAAAATTAACATGTTTTCTTATTGAACAGACAGAATCCACCTGCAGAGCTTCTACAGATCTAGAAATTTACTTTCTAGCATCATTATATTAGTAAAGAGGTGCATAAATCTTTTTAAACAGAGAGAAGCAGGGAGAGCTGCAGATTTAAAGGGGAAACAGATTTACTGGGAAATGCAACATTCAATAAAATATATCTCCAAGTTTACCTGAAAGTTTAAGGAAAAAAATCTGCTTTGCTTTATTTAAAATGAAGCATATCCAGATTTTTCTGGATGGATGGAAATGAAAATGTAAATTCTGGGGATGCATGATTTATCAATTTTGGCATTGGAATCTGCGGTTATTAATTATGTTTTTCACACATGAATGTTTTTAGGCCCTATATATATATAATGCACTAAAATGCATCTCTCTATCATCTACAAATAGAAATATCAGTGTGTACTGGTTCTATTGTGTTCTCAACTATAGGAAAGAATTTAGTAAATAGATGTTTGAGCTCATTTTAGGAAAATACAAAAACCTAATGAAAGAGTTACTGTAGGTCCATGAGCCCCACCCTTAGCACACCTCTACCCTTAGAGCCCCCCCACCCTTAGAGTGCCTCCACCAACTTTCACACCCTGGTTCTGGTCCAATCAGGCTGCAGATGTTCCCCATGTTCTCCAGCGGGACCGTTCCTGTCTGGATGCTGGCAGCATGTTTGGTTTTTACTGCCGGCTGTAAAATGAATCAGGGACAGTAAAGAGGAACGGACCCTGAACCTTGAAGTCCGATCGGCAGCATGAAGGGAATGTTTGAGGGAAAGAGGAAGTGACGTCTGATCCCACCTGCTGCTCAATCTGCAGACCTGAACTCTGGGTCAGAGTCCGGTACCAGATCAGGGGAACCAAGAGAAGAGTGTGGATCAGGGTGAGTGTTCTGCTTGTTTTCCTCTCTCTGTGGACAGAACCAGAACCAAGCTGCTGGTTTCATGTTGCTGTGCTTCTGATCAGGGTCTGATTTCCTGTTTATCACCAACAAATTCTGAGTTTTCTTTCCTTGTTTCTTAAGATAAAGCTAAAGTTCTGCAGCGGTTCTGATGAACAGATAAAGGTTCTGCTGTTTCCTCCTCATGTTATTAGGTAATGCTGATGCCTCAAACTCAGAGCCTGTTTTTAGATGCAGCATTGAGCTGAACTGGGAGAGCTGGTTTCCAGGATCAAACTCTGAAGATTCTGATGAAGCTGCTCAATAAAAACTGAAACAGAAAAAACATAATTTGTTCTAAGCTGGTTTCTAAAATACAAGGAGCTTCCTGTGTGGCTGCAGCAACTGGTTATCAGTAACAACAACATGAGTGTAACAAACCTTCAAAATGAAAACTTTCCCTCCATTTCAGATTCCCTAATTCTCCTTTTAAAACCTTCTGGTTCAGAATCAGTGAGGTCTAGTTAGATCACAGCAGTAATTTAGTGTCTGGATCAGCAGCATGTTCGTTACATACCCAGCATGCTCAGGGTGTTCTAGCACTGTGACCCCCAACCATTTATGCAACATTGACCAGTTTAATGTCGGACAAAGGCTGTTCTTCAGTCTGTGTTCTTCTCCGTTCTCATGTCCTTGTAAGGCATCATCAGCCTCAGCCCTAGCAGTTCAATTCTATTCAGTTTATTTCTATAGCTCCAATTCACATCATGTCATCTCAGGTCACTTTCCAGTTCACCAGATCATCCAGTCAGATTGATTCAAAGTTTTCTATCTAAGGAAAACCAGCTGATTGCATCGACTCATTGACTCTTCAGCAATCCCTCACACTAAGCATGCTTGTAGCGACAGTGGAGAGGAAAAACTCCCTTTGAACAGGAAGAAACCTCCAACAGAACCAGGCTCAGTGTGAGCGGCCATCTGCTGAGGCCCACTGGGGTTCAAGGAGACAGAAGCAGACATAGAAAAAGAAGCATAGATACAAAAGGCAACTGTCAACCAGCTCCACAGGCGGCCCCGTCCAGGAAACACACAGCCAGGCAGACGAGCTCCGAGCCAGCTCCCATGTCAGAGGATGAAGAGAGCACATCCAGTTAGTCACAGTCAGAGAAACAGGACTACACTGGAAAACAGGCCAAGCTCCAACATCTAGAAACAAAGGTGTTGATGGCAGCAGCACAGCTGATATTTCTCTCCAGGATGGAGTCACAGCCAAACAGGAACAGACCAGATGAAGCTACTATGAGAAAAAGCAGAGAGAGCAGAACGTTACAGATTGAACTAACAGATTCTGCAGAGTGGGAGAATAGAGATAGAATGAAGCAGAATGATGAAAAAGGGGTCCCTATGTCCTCCAGCAGTCTAAGCCTATAGCAGCAGAACTATAGAGATAGATCAGGATAACCTGAGCCACTCTAACTAGAAGCTTTATCAAAAAGGAAAGTTTTAAGCCTAGTCTTAAAAGTAGACAGGGTGTCTGCCTCACGGACTAAAACTGGTAGTTGGTTCCACAGGAGAGGAGCCTGAGAACTAAAAGATCTGCCTCCCATTCTACTTTTAGAAGTTCTAGGAACCACTAGTAAACCTGCAGATTGAGAGCGAAGTGCTCTGTTAGGAACATAAGGAACAATCAGATCTCTGATATCAGATGGAGCTTGGCCATTTAAGGCTTTATATGTGAGAAGGAGGATTTTAAATTCTATTCTGGATTTAACAGGAAGCCAATGAAGAGAAGCCAGGATAGGAGAGATATGATCTCTCTTTTTCATTTTCATCAGAACTCTGGCTGCAGCATTTTGGATCAGCTGAAGGCTTTTAACTACAGTTTGTGGACTTCCTGATAGTAAAGAATTACAATAGTCCAGCCTTGAAGTAACAAATGCATGGACTAGTTTCTCAGTTTAACTGTTTAATACAAAAATTCTATTTTTTCAAAGGTTTAGGTAGTTTAGCTAGGTTTATTAGCTTTTGCAAGAGAACTACAACGTTTTGCTGATTTGGAGAAAGATTTTCCTACTTGCATGTAGAGTTTTGCAAAAATAGCCAATTGTGCTTCGGTCATCAGAAAAAATGTAATATTTCAAGCGGTGGCTTCAGCTTGTTTATACTATTTTTCAAGAAAGATATTGACGGTTTTTGTTTTCTATTTCATAGCATTTCAGCAGTTTCTGCTTGTTTTTACAATTTCTCAGCTTACCGTTTAGTGCAAAGCATCCACGGTGCATTTTTACAGGAAATGCTAATTTTTGTAGTTTGGTATATATTTAGTGCTGCTCTGATGTGGGGCTGTGGCTGTGGAGACAGAAATGTTGCTGCTGTTATACTGTTTATTTATGTTTTACATCTTTTATTGATTTGAGTATGAATTTAGTTTTGTTTTGGACATTTTAAGTTTAATTCAATACACTTCATTGCTATATTCTTTGTCATTATTGCATTGTTTACCACTGTTGTTTTGGAGTAACTATGACGAGGTGCATTAGAAGGAACCCCATGAGTTTAAAGGTTTTATCTTACCATGATATTATTGATCTGACACCAAGATCCATCCAACCATCACTGCACAGCTAAGTGGGAATACTGGGACTGAATCATATTAAATCACTCTTTGTTTTTCTCTTAGATGGGATCAAGTGTGGGAAAAGAGAGGAATGTATTTCTTGGCGTCCTTCATTCTAGAAGCATTTTTTAATCCCTGAAGCTGAGAACAGACCTGAAAACTGTTCTTTCTGCTGTGGTGAGATAAATGAATTAAAGAACCGATGGAAAACTGAGGCTTATTTTCACACACAAAGGCAACAGTTTTCATCTAAAACCAAAACACAGCTTTTATGCCATCAGTCAGATCAGATCCACGTCTAGCTTCGCCAAGCAGGTGTTCGGCTTAAGTTAATAGGTTTTTGCAACAAAAAGAGCTCAAATGCAGTTTATTAACATAAGGCCCAAAAGAAATAGAGAATCAATTATTTTTCCTGCCTCAGAGCAGGAGTAAAAGCCTGGAGAAAGACCCAAAGTTACACATAAA